>VSMD01014668.1:0-29343 GCA_008750895.1 Mirza zaza
TTTTTCTATATATATTAGTTGGCCAATTAATTTCTTTCTGTTTATAGTAGAGATGGGGTCTCGCTCTTGCTCAGGCTGGTCTCGAACTCCTGAGCTCAAATGATCCGCCCACCTCGGCCTCCCAGAGAGCTAGGATTACAGGCTTGAGCCACCGCGCCCGGCCTTTTTTTTTTTTTTTTTTTTTTTTTTTGAGACAGAGTCTCACTTTGTTGCCCAGGCCAGAGTGAGTGCCATGGTGTCAGCCTAGCTTACAGCAACCTCAATCTCCTGGGCTCAAGCAATCCTCCTGCCTCAGCCTCCCGAGTAGCTGGGACTACAGGCATGCGCCACCATGCCCAGCTAATTTTTTCTATATATATTAGTTGGCTAATTAATTTTTTTCTGTTTATACTAGAGACGGGGTCTTGCTCTTTCTCAGGCTGGTTTCGAACTCCTTGAGCAATCCACCTGCCTCGGCCTCCCAGAGTGCTAGGATTACAGGCGTGAGCCACCACGCCTGGCCAACATTGGATTTTTGATAGTATCATCTGCTTTTATGGGGTGTCAGTATTTCCACAAAGGATGTCGGATTCCACATCCTTTGGAATGTGGAATTCTCTCCTATATTGCTGGTGGGAATGTAAAATGGTGCAGTCATTTTGGGGAACAATTTGGCAGTTTCTTAAGATGTTAAACATACATCTACCATACCCAGCCATTGCATCATAAAGAAAGGACAGCATGAATCCATACAAAGACGTATATGCAAATATTTATAGCAGCTTTATTTGTAATAGCCTCAAACTGAAAATAACCCAAATGTTTATCAGCTGGTAAATGGATAAACAAAAGGTTGACTATTGATACAAGCAGTATCATAGATGAATCTCAAAATAATTATCTAAGTGAAAGAAGCCAGACATAAAGTGAATACATACAGTATGTAAAATTTTAAAAAATGCAAACTAATTCATAGTGACAGAAGCAGATCAGTGAGTGCCTGGGGACAGGGATGGGAGTAGGAAGGGACAGATCATAAAAGGGCTTGAGGAGACTTGGGACTTATGAATATGTTCACTATCTTAACTGTAGTAATGGCTTATCGGTGTATACTATATATAATCTATATACAAATATACAAAATTATCACATTGTACACTTTAAACATAAGCAGGTAATTATATACCAATTATACGTCAATAAAACTATATTTAAAAAGGAAAACATGTATACTTATTTTGCACATAAAACATGTACTATGCTTCTAGAATGCCATAGGAATAGCACGATTTATCCCACCATTCACTTAACTTGCAGTGTAATATTTTGTTTATCTTAATCCACATACATTTTAGAGTTCTCTCCTGATACTGTCACACTCTCTGTCTGATATATCTTCACCAGTCAAGATTATGATGAAGCTTATTTTCCTATAGTCAGAGTATAAAAAGTTTTTCAAACTGCACATACATCCCTGCTCTATGGAATTTTTTTTTTTTTTAGGTTTTTGAAGTCACTCTCTTAATTTTTTTAAACTGACAAATAAAAATCATATATATTTTTGGAATACAACATGATGTTTTGAAATATGTATAGATTGTGGAATGGCTAAATTGAGCTAATTAACATATGTATGACCTTACTTTTCTTGTGTGTGGTAAAAACACTTAAATATACACTCTCAGCAGTTTTCAAGCACACAGTACAGTGTTACTGAGTATAGTCACCATGTAGAACAGGTCTCTTGAATCTATGGAATTTCCAGCCAAATCTACAAGCCTCCGTTATTTCTCCCGTATACCTTCCCCTTCTGCACACTCCCCCCAAAACCACTGACATGCAACAGGCTCAACAAATACAGTGTATCAACCCTCTCTTCATCTGGAAACCTCTTAGATGCAAAGGTGATTCCTCCCTCCATCAAATGTCCCTTTTGGACTTTTCACCCCTGGGAGCTTGTTTCTAGCCAAACACTTAAAAAGACTCAACAACTCCCCTCTTTGGCAGACTGTACCATTTGTTCTTTTCTTTTTTTTTTTTTTGAGACAGAGTCTCACTTTATTGCCCAGGCTAGAGTGAGTGCCGTGGTGTCAGCCTAGCTCACAGCAACCTCAAACTCCTGGGCTCAAGCAATCCTGCTGCCTCAGCCTCCCAAGTAGCTGGGACTACAGGCATGTGCCACCATGCCCGGCTAATTTTTTCTATATATATTAGTTGGCCAATTAATTTCTTTCTATTTATAGTAGAGACGGGGTCTCGCTGTTGCTCAGGCTGGTTTCGAACTCCTTGAGCAATCCACCTGCCTCGGCCTCCCAGAGAGCTAGGATTACAGGCTTGAGCCACCGCGCCCAGCCACCATTTGTTCTTTTCTCACAGTATATGTGCATACAGATATTTTGGCCATATTTTTATTCATTCATTTATTTAATTAATTATTAATTTTTTTGAGACAGAGTCTTGCTCTGTTGCCCAGGCCAGAGTGCTGTGGCATCAGCCTAGCTCACAGCAACCTCAAACTCCTGGGCTCCAGCGAGCCTCATGCCTCAACCTCCTGAGTAGCTGAGACTACAGGCATGTGCCACCATGCCCGGCTAATTTTGTTTTTTCCATTTTTAGTTGCCTGGCTAATTTTTCTATTTTTAGTAGAGACGAGGGCCTCCCTCCTACTCAGTCTGGTCTCAAACTCCTGACCTCAAGTGATCCTCCTGCCTCGGCCTCCCAGAGTGCTAGGATTACAGGTGTGAGCCACCACGCCTGGCCATAATTAATTCATTTTTTTAATTGACAAGAAAAAATCGCACATGGTATACAGCATGGTATTTTTATATATATATGTGTGTATTATATATTATGTATATATATGTATTATATGTATAATATGTGCATATGTATGTATTATATAATAATATGTATTATTATATATTATATATATGTATTTTTCACTGTTATTTTCTAATTGTGGAGTCCGTTTTCACAAACTTCTGGTGTCATCGACTACTTTGTCCAACCACATAAGCACGTGGGAAATGGTAACCTCAGAAAGATCATCTTTGGAGCATGTGGTACCAAATATGATGGTCTTAACCCTTCACATTTTATTCTCAAAAGCTACTAGAATTATAAAAAAGTCCATTAGTTGAGACTAATATTTTTATACAGAGTCTGACCCACTGAATTTTTCATAAATCTTAGATCCAGGAGTAATAAATAATTGCCATTTTCAAGGCACATTAGGCTGTTTTGCCGAGGGCAAAGTGACTCTTTTCAGCAGAAGTCAATTATGGCTGCAGTCCCCTCACCCACAGGGCCCTGAGGGTTCAAGTCAGAAGAGATTTTGTGCCCAAAATGAGTGATGGTCTTTAACAACTGTGATGCTTTGTACCATTCCCCAGAAGTGTCCTCTGCCTTGTCATTCAACTTTGGTCACATAGTGGCATCTATCGAAACGCATTTGCCAGGGTTTTGCAGGCTCACTTTTAGGTAGGAATATTAATGAATGAGAACAAAGTGCTCAGCGAGCCTAGTTTAGAGTTAATGCTGAGTGTTGTACTTTATAATGACTGTTGCATATTCGAAACATTCTCATTGATCAGCTTTTCCAAATTGTGTTATGCAGAACACCAGAGGTTAGATTTCAGTTTCTTGAGCATAGAAAAAAAAAAAAAAAGAACACTAGAGGTTTGTGAGATATTAGGAGGTGGTTGGTTAAAAGAATAGAGTATCATGGTTAAATTTGGGGAACAGTGTGTTAAATAAAACTGAACAGATTCCTCTGCTACGAGATTTCTCAGAACCTTTCAAATATTATTGTGAATTTTGAATCTCTAAGATAAGCATATGGTACACAGCATTTCCTAAACATTTTTGATGACAGTACCGTTTTTAAAAAAAATTTCAAAAATACCCAATGTGCATCTTGCAGAAAATGAACACTTCTAAATTAACTTGGAGAAATTCTATACATGCTCCTTTTTAAAAATGTATTTTGATTGCCAATCAAAATAGGATTAGTCAGAAAAATAACTATAAATTTAGCAAGAGTAGCCCTGCCTTAATACTATATATATGTGTATGTGTGTGTATATGTATAAAGTATTGCAACACATATATTACACCAAATGCACTTTATGTCCTTTTAAGTATTAAAATAATTTTCTGTCACGCATTACTCCTCTTCCATTTTCCTCTGCAATACAGACAGATGCTAAGAGATCACTATGATTGAAAATATTTTACCAGAATTTTAAAAAACAATGATAAAGAATGCAGTTTCAAAAGAGTAACGATAATATAATACTTTATATTTGTGTATCACCTTATAGTTGGCCGAACGATTTTATATATATTATCTAATTTGAGTCTCACAGTCACCTGTGGAATAGACAAGCCCGGCATGAGCTCCCTTTACTGTCAGGAAATGGAGATCACAGAGGTTAAATGACTTATGGAAGATCACACAGCCACAAGACCACCTACCATTAGCCTCTCCTCGGACCGAGGAAGAGAAGGGACAAAATTCCTAAAGTCTAGATATACTTTTGAAATAGTCATTGATTTTATAAGCTGTTTTGGTTCATCAAAAAAAAAAAACATCTAAAATTTTGGAATACAAAACCAGTAGGAGATTCTTAGCAATTAAGAAACACTCCCTCCACCCTCTTAAAGGATTTTGGCCATCGTAGGAAAGTTAATTTGAGAATGTGACATATGGAGGATCTTAGAGATCACTTGAGGTCCAGAGGGACTTGTTCAATAACATAAAGTTGTGACAATTCCCTTTCCCTTAGGAGATTGCAAATTTAACCCACCCAAGAGAGATCAACACAGGAAAAGGAATACAAATTTTATGTCATGTGCACAGAAAAGAAATGCAATCTAAAGAAACAGACTCAGGGGCTTACATACCGTGGAAACAAAGAAACAGGTGTTTGGGTTTCAGGGATGAGAAATCATGGGAAAGCAACTTATGAAATAAACGTGTGAAACTACTGGAAAATAAAGGTTATTTTATTAATAGCAAGGTTTGTTTATGCAGACGCATCTGGGTGCTGACTGTCTGTCTCTGGTGATAAGGGTTGCTCTCCTCTTTCTGGTACAGGAAAGAAGGACACCTTCACAAAGGGAAATTTATGTCCTGCTTTTGGGCGGAGAGGGGAGGGCAGAGAACGATTCCTGCATCTCTTGCAGTGGCAGAACTGCCTTCAGCTCAAAACCATTCTTATCCCAAAGGGTTGGATTTTGGAGTGGTATCTCCTGGTCCCCTTCAGGAGTAAAATCTGGGATTCTTAATTCACTGTCCAGTGTTTTTCCCATTGACCTGCACTGACCAATGTGTTTATGGAGAAAGATAATCTGATAAATGAGTCAGAAGTTTTCCAGGGAGGTAGAATGAGATGAAAGAATGGTGAAACTGTTGAGAAAAATTAAATGTAGTAGATAAGGGTAGAGTCAAGTCTTGAGTAAACAAGGAAAACTAGATTTGTGCACACAGCTTTTGATGAAAGAGTACAGGAGGATCTGATCACCTACCAGCAAAATGACTCAAAGCTCCCAGCCCCTTCATGTGGCTCAGTCATGATCTTCATGACAGAACAATGACATGAGGAATGTTGATGTTAATATCCTCCTCCTCATACCCAAACCATCATCACTCTGAAGAAGAATATAACCATATAATGAAAACTCCTCTATTTTCCCAATGATTTGCAAATGACAGGAATAATTTCTACAAAAGTCTGAGCTCATGTCTGAGACGGTGAAGGTATCAGATACATGCTGAAAATTTTCTTTCTTTCCATTGCATTTTCTTGCTTCGTTTCTCTTTTTCCTTAAAAAAAATGTTCACCTTTATATTTGACTATTCATAAAAATGCCTTTATTATTATGATAAACATGAATTACGAAGCAAAACCACCAAAGAGAAGACTGTGATCAAATGGTTGATATATTCTTGAATATTCTGAGCATGTGTCAGATTGTTGCTGCCCAACCAGCTTGATTTGCCCACTGCCCAAGAGGAAGCTGACACCCTGAGAAGCAGAGTTTATGGTAGAGAAAGGGTTTATTCCACATAGCACTAAGCAGGACAGTGGGGGAATTTGGGAGACAGGGTTTTTAAAGACAGTTTGGCGTAGGCAATTGAATCTGTTAATTGGCTGGGTTCAGAGCTGGACCATAGGGTTGTAGAAATTGTCTTCTTTGCTGACCAGGTTCTTGGGTGGGGATCAGTTTCTCAGAATGGGCCACTGGTCTGGGTGAGTCCACTCTCCCATTGGGATGCTGGACCTGGAAGATAGCTCAGAAACTGCCCCTAGGTTTCAAAAGGTGATGTTATCTGTGGAGGAAGCCACGAATCTTTATGACCACCAGCTGTGTGGCTCTAGAGTGGCAGTTATAGAGAAGCAATCAGGGGTACAGTTACTAGTTAGTATCATTATTTTTAGCTAGGCCCTCACTACAGTTCTTGCCTTGCACCTCATTATTTTTTATTTTTTTTATTTTTTTATTTTTTTGAGACAGAGTCTCACTTTATTACCCAGGCTAGAGTGAGTGCCGTGGCGTCAGCCTAGCTCACAGCAACCTCAATCTCCTGGGCTCAAGCAATCCTGCTGCCTCAGCCTCCCCAGTAGCTGGGACTACAGGCATGTGCCACCATGCCCGGCTAATTTTTTCTATATATATTAGTTGGCCAATTAATTTCTTTCTATTTATAGTAGAGATGGGGTCTCGCTCTTGCTCAGGCTGGTCTCGAACTCCTGAGCTGAAACGATCCGCCCACCTCGGCCTCCCAGAGAGCTAGGATTACAGGCTTGAGCCACCGCGCCCGGCCGCACCTCATTATTGATTTGTGTAAAGGGTGGTTTCAAGATTAGTGACTATTTAACCATGACTTCTTCTCGCCCCACAAAAAATGGGAAGCATTTTGGTGCCCCCGTATTTCCAATTAAGGGAAATTATTTGATTATTATTTTACCTTTGACTCTAGCGACCATTCATCCTTTATGAATTGGATTCTGCATTGGATTGTGGGCCACCATGAAATAAATTCCACTTACAGTTCTGTTCAGTTTTTAGTCAGTCTTCCAAGGAACCTCTTCCATTTGACAGTTGAAAGTTTCAAGCTCCCTGGGTTTCTGTCCTCGGGCGGCTTCTCCTTGCTCGCACCCTGGGTGAATGATGGTGAGATCAGGCATCACAAAATGAGCATCTTGACCACCCCAGTGTGTCTCAGCAGCCTCCAAACGTGCGTCTGCACGTGGCCGTCTCTCCATTCTTGGCTAGCCTATGCTCATGCCAGAAAGCTGGAATCCTCCCTGCTATTTCCGCACTTGATTCTTTAATAAGTCTTAAAAATTCTACCTTCTAAACATCTCTCATCCATTTCTTGCTCTCCATTCCTATTGCTGACCTTTGCCATTTCCTACCTTAAAAATTGAAATAGGCTCCTATTTTTCTGATATCCAGGCTAGCCCTTTTCTGGGGCAGTTTGGAATTCTTCTGTCTATAGCCCTTCAGTATCCATAAAGTCCGAACACCTTGACAGGACGTAGATCTCTCTTGTGTTTGAGTCCTTGTCTACCTTTTCAGCCTCATCTCTTCCCACTCCCTCCAAGACTCTGACAGATTTGCTCTAGAAAACCATGTGTAGTTCACCAGATCACTCCTTTCTCTCCAGCTTCTGTGGCTCTGTGCATACTCTTTTGCCCGTCTGACATGCCTTGTGCCACCTTGTCTATTGGGACACCCTGTTCATCCTGGTTACATCTTCTGTGCAGCCCTCCTCCCTGGCCCCATTCCTGTAGTATGTCTTTGCAGACACTATTTATGGCACATATCACATTATATTTTATTGGTTTTAGTAACCTCTGTATTTTGGTCTTTGTGAGTGTGGAAGTCTTATAATTCTTTGTATCCCCAAATACAACAGCAGCAACAGAAAAGATAAAATGCCCGAGTTAAACGAAATAAGACATGTGTAAGCTTTTATGAAAAAATATTATATATATATTCCCAAGGTCTCAAAAGAAAACATGAACAAATGGAAAGGCATACCATGTTTTTGCATAGGAAAATTTAAGATCATGGAAGTTTTTCCTAAGTTAATCTATATATTTAACATGATTCCAAAAAATATTACAGATATTTTTTCCTGCTTCTTTTTGAACTAGACACACTGAATCTAATACTCCAATGAAAAAAATAATGAATAAAAAATTTATGAAAAATGCTAGAAAAGGAGAATGATGTGTGGGGAAGAGGACTAGCCTGGCTAGATATTTTTAAGTATATAAAACACAGAAGATAGCATTAGGGTGTGAAAAGAGACAAATGAACGGAACAGAAGGGAAAGTGAAGGAACAGACTGGGATACATATGAGGATGGAAGGTATGATTAAGGTGGCATCTCAGGTTTGTAAGGACCCATAATTGGTGTAGGATCTACTGATCCATTTTGAGAAGATACTCTTGTGTTATACCACAGAAAAGGATAGTGAATGAGAGATTTAAATGTAAAGAATGAAAGCATAAAAGAAATACAGTTATGTGTCACTTAATTACAGGGATATGTTACGAGAAGTGCGTCATTAAGTGATTTTGTCATTGTGTGAACATCATAGCGTGTATTTATACCAACCTAGAGGGTGTAGCCTACTACATACCTATGCTATATGGTGTAGCCTATTGCTCCTAGGCTACAAACCTGTACATCATATTAGTGTACTGAATACTGTAGGCAATGGTAAGTATTGTGTATCTAAGCATAGAAAAGGTACAATAAAAATATGGCTTGAAAGATTACAAATGTGTACCTGTATAGAACACTTACCATGAATGGAGCTTGCGGGATGGGAAGTTGCTCTGGGTGAGTCAGTGAGTGAGTGGAGAGTGCATGTGAAGGCCTAGGACATTACCGTACATTGCTGTAGACTTTATAAACACTGTACACTTAGGCTACACTAAATTATACAAAAAACCCTTTTCTTTATTATGACCTTCAATTATTGTAAATTAATGTTAGCTTACTGTAATTTTTTGACTTATAAACTTTTTAATTTTTTAAACTTTGGACTCTTGTAATAACATAGCTTGGAACAAGCTCATTGTATAGTTGTACAAAAATATTTTTTTTCTTTCTATCCTATTCTATCAGATTTTTTTCTATTTTTAATTTTTTTATTACTTTGCTTCTTAAATTTTTTTTTGTTAAAACTTACAAACACAAACATTCGTCAAGGCCTGCACTGGGTCCGGGTCGTTAATATCACTGTTTTCACCTCCAGCATCTTCTCACTAGAAAGTCTGCAGGGGCAGCAACATGCATGGAGCTGTCGTCTCGTATGGTAACAATGCCAACAGTGCCTTTTTCTGGAATACCTCTTGAAGGTCCTGCCTGAGGCTACTGTACAGTCAACTTTTTTTTATAACTAGGAGGAGGATACTCTAAAATAATGATAAAAAGTATAGTATAGTAAGTACATAAACCAGTAACATAGTCATTTATTAGCAAGTATTATACACTGTGCATAATTGTATATGTTGCACTTTTACACGACTGGCAGTACAGGTTTGTTTACACCAGTACCACAAGTGTGTGAGTAATGCATTGTGTTATGACATTATGACATCTACGTTGTCATCAGGCAATAGGAATTTTTCAGCTCCATTATAATCTTATTGGACCACCATCATATATGTGGTATGTTGTTGGCTGAAATGTTGTTTTGTGACTCATGTCTGTACTTCAGTAAGCCATAGTAGAATCTTTCTTATAATCTTGGAGTAGGGAAAAGCTTTCTAAGACATAAAAACAATAAGCCATAAGAAAGAAGATTGATTAATTCAGCTAATATAAATCAAGAATTTCTGCATGCAAAGATCCACATAAATAAATTCAAGAAATAATCAACAAATCAAGGAGAAATATTTGTATCACAGATGCAGGGCTAATTTACCTAATTTATACAAAGCTCCTACATTCAATAAGAAAAGAAAATAAACCACTAAAAATAAGTAGAAGAAATGAGGAGATAGTGAACAGAAAAGGAAATATAAGTGCCTCTTCCCATAGATGACTTCACTCTTAAGAGTAGAACAAGTTTAAACACGTTGACATATCATATTTCATCTCTCACATTAGCAAATATAAAAAAAGTTTTAGTAGCAATTTTTGTTAGAAACATAGGGAAACAATCTTTTCTCAGAGATTGTTGGTAGGGGGGTACATTCTGACCCAGGGCCATTTGGTAGCATCTATCAAAGGTATAAAAAACATACGTGTAGGTTCAGCAATGTTACACATAGCAATTTAATTCGTAGATATATTTTTGACTGTATGAATGTATTTCTTATTTTAAAATGTGGGAAAATTTTAAATAAAAAATAAATGAACTTTTGTTTTAAAAAAAACCTCTTCATTTCAACATCTTTGGGTCCAATGATATCTTTCCCCTTTTTCTCCTGCCACCTTCCTGGCGGGGCAATGTGTTTCCCCACATTTTGTTTCAAACATGGTGGACTTTTGTAATGAATCTATTATGAACCTGACTAATACATTTCCTCAGAAAATGTCATACTTCAAAAATTGCTAACAATTGGTAGAAAATTTAGAACATGGAAAATGGTTACTCTTTTTCTATCTTGAAACTGAAAAACTAGCATTCTATTTAGCCTGAGAAAGAAAATGGTCTTAAATTATCCATATGCCATCCATTGCTTTTCCAAAACACCTGTATGTTTTTGAAAATCGGTTATTTCTTTTGGGGTACAGACTTTGATCAAATATTGTTCACATATTTTAACTTGTAAGAAAAATGGAAAACTATGCAAAACATGGATTTGATATTTTGTGCTGATTTGATACTGATTTGAGTATTTTGTGCAGCAGTCAGTATAAATATTTTGACCTTCATCTTGTCCTCTGGGTAAAACAGTAAGCTTTAAACTTTTCATAATAGAATTTTCACTCCTATGGCCACATGCTGTGCTGTCCTACAGAAGCAGGTGGCTAAGTGTGGTTCTGGTCTTAGAGCACCCAAAGATTTACCCTTCCCTGACAACCACACTGAGAAGTTGTATATAATCAGTAGTTTCATCACAGAATACCCAAAGTACCATGTTCTAAGAGCACTAGTACATATGTTTTCCCATGTGCTTCACTGAGAGTTTTATTCTCTTCATATTGGAAGAAAACCATTACTCAAAGAAGAGAAAGAGCTCTTAAAAGACTCTGATGTGAGAAAATATTACTTAGAATCATATTACATTTAATTAAAGACTTTGTTGCTAAACAGAGTATGTTCATGCAGAGTTTATCGATGGTAAGGGAATTTGTACCTTGAAGTACAGCATTAAGATTTAAAACCAGAAGCAAACAAGATGAAAGTGAATAAGGCCATGTTATACAAACACAAGAATAACTAAAATTAAAAGTAGTATCACAGTGGATTGCAAACTAAATATGAAACAATACCAACAATACCGTATTATAGTAGTGATATGGCAACACAAATAAATACAGCATGGAGAAATTGCAGGGTGGTTTCTGAATACTGTGTAACTCCCAACTAGTGACCTCAAGTATTCCGGATCACCTCCTCTGAAATCTTCTAGTTTCAAAAACAACATACATTTTCCTCCTTGGAACCATCATTCTGTAGAATTTTAATTCTTACATTTTATAGTAGTTTTACCCTGAAAATATGGTACCTACACTATTCACTTATTAAGCGTTTCCATTTTGTTTTCCCTAAATGAAATTTTCCTGTTTTTTCTTTAGAAGTAAATTTTTAATGGAAATAAACTCATGTTATCATTTCAGGATTTCCTGATTGTGTAGGACTGTAAACATTGTATAAAGTCTTGTGTGCTACACTTTATGGCTTTTAAAGGCAGTTGAGTGGAGTTTATCACACACAAGTCTTGCATATGTAGTTAGAGAAAACCTCACGATTACCATCTGTTTTCTTTTGCAAGTATAGCCCTAGAATTTAGTTCTGATATGCCAATAGAAAGGTTATTTTAGTTTTAGTTCAGACTGGAGTTTTTAGACAGAAAATTTAATTCTCATAGTAGAAAGAATATTTGCGATCTCTGATTATAAGGCACTTACAGGCTAAAATTTTGAAATCCACTTATAGGAAACTAATATTTAGTGCAAAGTTGGGATTCCTGAAAAGAAGCCTTTGGTGTTTGCTGTCTTAACGTCAATTTTTAAAAACTGAGGTGATTCTTCTGCAGAAAGGTAAAACATAGATGTATCTAAATACTATTTGGAGAACACAGAGGAAAATTGGTGATTTTCCATTTTGTGTCATTAGTGGGATATTTTGTTATTTAATATCCGAGACACTCCATTACTGACAGTAAGCACAATTCCTGCTGGCCGTGGGCGAATGTGGCTCTGTGACTGTGTATTCCAATCTAGGTGGTGAATAGGGGCTGTCCAGTCCAGCTGCCTCCCAGACTTGGGCTGTTCATTAGGGAAAAAGGCTCAGTGACCAGAGCTAACAAAGGCAAGCAGGGGAGATAACTCAAAGAACAAACCTTGCACCTGCTGATCCTCAGCTGTTTCGCTCACAGGGCCTCAGAGAAAGAACCCAATTTGTCTTAAGCTGCATGTTTTAAATGACAATACAACACACCCCTCCGCAGAAGTGTCCACTGAGGGCTGTGGGGTATGGCTCCTTCCACCATTCCATTCCCAAGTCCAAGATTTTTAATTATAAACATGTAGATACAGGAGGACACTCTTCTGCTTGGTCTTTTATTTGTTTCTTTTTGTTTGGTTTGGTTTTGGGGCTGCTTGTTTTCACGATGGTATTGGAACCTTAGGGCAAGGACTAAGCGAGATGGGTGTGGTGTAAGCAGATTCCTCAAAACGATGGCAAATCCCTGCTCTTCTTTGGCTTAAATATGTTCTGGAAACTGCAGAGTGCCTAAAATGCCTGAAAACTGTTTTCAATATATATTCATTGTTTTAAAATGTTATGTGGGCCGGGCGCGGTGGCTCAAGCCTGTAATCCTAGCTCTCTGGGAGGCCCAGGTGGGCGGATCCTTTGAGCTCAGGAGTTTGAGACCAGCCTGAGCAAGAGCGAGACCCCATCTCTACTATAAATAGAAAGAAATTAATTGGCCAACTAAAATATATATAGAAAAAATTAGCCGGGCATGGTGGCTACATGCCTGTAGTCCCAGCTACTGGGGAGGCTGAGGCAACAGGATTGCTTGAGCCCAGGAGTTTGAGGTTGCTGTGAGCTAGGCTGACGCCAGGGCACTCACTCTAGCCTGGGCAATAAAGTGAGACTCTGTCTCAAAAAAAAAAAAAAAAATGTTATGTGTTCACTATGTGTTTTCTCATTCTCCACATACCTTCTTAGTTGAAATTTTAGAAATGCTTAACTGTATACTTTAAAAAATGTTTTACTGTTATGAAGTCAGTATGTGCTTTTCTTATTCTGTCTTCATAAGTGAACCCAAAGGTTTTGTTAGAATCTGTTTTCCAAAGTTCCATTGTTGGGAGAGATTTTACACACACACACACACACACACACACACACACACGCACACGCGCACACACACACGTCTGTGATACAATAAAACAGGACTTTGGTTTGGGAATTAGGCAGAAGTAGTAAATAATATAATAATCCACACATGGGTATGTGCAAAAAAATTAAAGAAAATGTGACCGCTTCTGGAGTTAACTTTTATCTTTTGCTTTTACTTTGCCTGGTTTCTTTTCTCAAGGAAGCTGTACTGTGTCATCCTAATTTGAAGAAATTTTTGATAACCAGTGATATTATGTATTTTTGTCATCATAAGTGCTCTGAGGGAAGTGTTAGGAGTAATGTGAATCCATTTAATCACGGGTGTACTATCCACTTCAAAATTATTTCCTCCATGACAAAACTCATGCATTTTCCTCCTAGAACATTTTGAGCATAAAGATAAGCCCTCCTCCCCCAAAAAAGTTAGCTCTTCTTCCACCAAAATGTTAATGTTGGATTTTTTAAAAAAAATCTTTTAATAGGCCGGGCGTGGTGGCTCACGCCTGTAATCCTAGCCCTCTGGGAGGCCGAGGCGGGTGGATTGCTCGAGGTCAGGAGTTCGAAACCAGCCTGAGCAAGAGCCAGACCCCGTCTCTACTATAAATAAAAAGAAATTAATTGGCCAACTAATATATATAGAAAAAATCAGCCGGGCATGGTGGCACGTGCCTGTAGTCCCAGCTACTCGGGAGGATGAGGCAGAAGGATTGCTTGAGCCCAGGAGTTTGAGGTTGCTGTGAGCTAGGCCGACGCCATGGCACTCACTCTAGCCTGGGCAACAAAGCGAGACTCTGTCTCAAAAAAAAAAAAATCTTTTAGTGTACATGTGTTTACAAAAATGCATTTGTTTACTCACTCATTCATCCGTTTATTCATTCAACAAATACATACTGAGCACAGATTATGTGGTTGGCATTGTGCTAGGTGCCGGCAACACTGCAGTGAACACAGAGGCAGAGAAGGCCCCTGCCCGCTGAGAGCTGGCATCCTAGCTGAGGGGGACGGCGACCAGATATGGGAATGGAGAAACAAAAGAGATCATCACTGGTTGTGACAGGTGCTGGGAAGGAAAGGAACGGCTTGAGGCGGTGAGGAGCCCAGAGAGGTGTCCCATGGTAGATGGAAACCAACTCAAGGAGATTTTTAAGTCCAAACCTGGAGGAAGACAAGGAATAAGACATATGAAAGTCAGTGAGGAGAGTGTTGCAGGTAGAAAATGCCAGGTGTACACAATTTTTAACCTGCCTTTTTTCCCTACTATATATAAATGTTACAGTTCTTTATATTATATAACTATGGTGGTAATAGATATTTTAGAATTCAGACTTTTTTAAACTTTTGAAACATATGTGGTTAAGTACGTGCCTTAGGTAACACTTTCACCAGTGTCTGGGGCAGCAACCTGCAATCCAAGGCATTAACATTTCTGTAGTGAAACAAGAATCATCACACTGTGTGACGTCATGACTCTGACCAGCCTCAAGTTCAGATTAGGTTTTGGTGTCAAAATGAGTCCTGGCCAGATAAAGTTTTGTTGCCACCTAAGTTATATATTATATAAACTTTGGATTTTCTACACTTTTTGGATTTCAAGATCACAGATAAGGGGATTGTGGAGCAATATTTCATGGTATAAAACACACTGTAATTAATTTTGCTAATGTCACATCTTTATAGGTTTGTACTGCTTCCACTTAGGTTATTTAAATGGGATAAACAAAATGTTTAAGTTGTGATAAACATTCTCCAAGCCATATATTTGTGCACGTTAATCATTTTCTTAGGATAGATTTGTAAGAGAAGCAAAATTTTATCTCCACCCTCAGGGTTTCAGCTAGACCTGAGAATGAAATTGACATAAGACAGACAACAGGAGAAAAGCTTACACATTTATTTAATGTAATTTATTATTGACACCGGACCTCTCCTAAGGAAAGGAAGACCTAAAAGAAGCAGTTAGAGTTGAACGCATGTACAGAATTGAAAAAAGGTAGTGAATTGTGAAAAACCAATTGTGACAAGACAATGGGCTTGGTCTAAGATAATTGTAAACAAGTAACTAGGAAGTTAAGGATTAGTTTCACAAAGTTAGTTTGTAAAGATTTTTCTGGTCCTCCACTTCTCATCTCTGGTGATAAAAATGTTGTCTTCCTTCTGGTATAGAGAGGACATCTTACATATGAGGGTTTTATCTTCTGCATTTAGGAAGACAAAAGGGGAGATCAGAGCACACTTCTTGCATTTGCTGTTTTGTTAAGTGCCTTTAGCTCAGAATAATTCTTTCTGCCAAAGTAGCATATTTTGGGGTGGCATATTCTGCCACCTTTCACATTCAATTGTTATGTGAAGGATGTGCAAACAATTTATGTGGATTTCTTATATAGATTTGATATTTTAAAGTAATTTGTCAAAATTGGAGTGGAACAAGAAAGCTAAAATCAGTAGCTTACTTGAGACTATTTTCATAATATCATATCTGTGGCTCAAATTTTATAACTTTAAAAGGCAACGACAACAATAAGAGCATGTTATTTGGTCCTGATTATTTTTCACTTTAATGCCTTTCCACTCTTCTCCATTTGCAACAGAGACTGCATGTATAGATAGATTGGATTATTTACCACTAAAATGCAGCCATTCAGGGGTTGGGGGAGAATGTAATTGGTTTCTTTTCCATATCTAAACAGAATGATTCAGGATCTGGGCTTAGAAAAGCATCTTTTATTTAATTATGGAACCATGGGTCATGTTGACAGATTTCTGAGTCTTAATGATCTCTTCTGAGCCTTCATTGATCTGATCATGCATCTGACCCTCCTGATTAAAATCTGCCTGTGGCTAACTTCAGAATCTAGTCTTCAAAGGTTATCCTGTTCAGGATGTGATAGATCTTTCAGAGCAGAAACGTAATCAGTCGCTCATATCAACTCCAGCTTAAGCATGGTGTGATGTCAAGGCCACATGTCTGCTGTACACCCTCATAATTAGCCATACCCTTGCTTTGCCTCGGGCCTGTGTTTCTTCAAGTTAGATGCCAGTTTTGATGAAATGTCAAATTGTTGCTCTTTGTTGAAAACATGTAATTTTATTGCTATCTCTGTTAATTCAGTACAAAAGAATATACAATTTGTTTGAGAAGCATGTAAAACATTAGCTTCCACAATATGAAATTCAAGAATTCTGCCATTATTTACATATATCCCAAGAGCCAAATGAAATCCTTCTTTAATTTTCAGCCATCCTTTGTGTTTATTGAATACATATATGATGTACTCAAGGCCCAGGTGCATTGCTTATGAACATGCTATTCCACTGATCTCGCAAACCTCTCATCCAGATGTCTATCACTGAGATTTGTACATTTTAGAAATTGGAACGTCAACATTATTCTTCTTAGAATAAGTGAAGGGACTTTGTGGTTGTGAGTTGTGGCTGGTTGCTAAGAATATCTAATCAGGTTGCATTGCTATAGCAACAGTGTTGCTAGGACTTTAAAGTTTCCCTGCAATCAGTTGAAATTCATAAGCGAAAGACATTGTTTATCTCAGTGGTATTTTAAAATGATCCTAGTTAGCATAAGGCAGGAATCCCATACTTTGGAAAGGAACTGATGACCACAATGAACCGCACTCTCGTTTGTGATTAGTTTGGAGCATATCATCTATAGCACCAAGGTGATAATTTGGCAGCCTGTTTGGCAAAGTGTTTTTGATTTCACAGTCCCTTCCTAGTCTAAGGTCATTTCCATCTGACTCTTCCAAGAGTTCACAAAGTAGCCAGACCACTAATCATCACACACTGATTATTTGAAAGATTATTTCAAAGGAAAAGTGTGAATATCATTTTATATTTCTGTTGTGCCGTAGAACACTTGGGGACTCCAAAAAGTTATATTAGGGTTGGTATTTATCTCTTCTCCAAAATGAAAATAGCCTTATTTTTCCAATTATAGTAGTATTTCATACTTATCTAAAATGCAGGCTGTTTAGAAATCATAAAGCAGATAGTTTAAAATCTCTCAGAGTTAACTACTTTCAATATCTTTTTATAAACATTATATATGTCTATAGTTGCCAAATACAGAGATATAAAACATATATGTGTTTCCTTACCGATGTGTTTTTTTAAAGAAATAACTTTACATTATATTTTTAAACTGCTTTGAAACTGTCTTTATGTTTGCTCTAGTGTGGTTATGAGCACTTTTTTCCCTGAAATGTATACTCAAAATGTTGAAATGATCAGGGGTTAGTCTTAAAGTTGAAAGCCTTTATGTTTACTAAATATCTACTCTGTCTTATTCCATTTAAAATATTTAGTTTAAGGATTTTATAAGTCACTTTTTTTTTTTTTTTTTAGTAGAGACAAGGTCTTGCTATTTTGCCCTGGGTGGTCTTGAACTCCTGGCCTCAAGCAATTCTCCTGCCTTGGCCTCCCAAAGTGCTGGGATTATGGGTGTGAGCCACTGTACCGGCCTCACCATCTTAATGGAACTTAAAATTAGCATTTTTTCTGATTTTAGACATTAAACTTTTAAGTGAGGAAAGGAGACTGTGCAACTGTTTCATTCCAGTCTTGTATGTGGAATTTGATTCAATTTAAGGAATTAAAATAACTACATATTTTTAACAAGTTGAGCACTGGAGCCAGAGAGTTGGTTTTAGGTTAGCTGAATATGGGCTTCAATCAGGCATGCACTATAAGTAGCAGTCCCTGTGAGTTGTATGTCATTTTGTGCAGACCCCAAAATGAAATGAGAAATAAACCTTTGAAGATTCCACAGGAGGGCTGGGTCGTCAAAAAGACTGAGCTACTTGTGGACCTAAGAGATAAAAAGTAGCCAAAATTTTTGAGAAGTAAGGATGTGCTTCGTTCTGTTGTAAGAGTTTCATTCTTAACTCACTTAAGCTTTATAATAACCATATGAAGGTTCTATTGCTTATGACAACCCTACGGAGGTTCCATTATATTCCCATCCCACTGATAAGAACCCTGAAGCAGAGTGAAATTGATGAACTTGTCCAGGGTTGCATGACTATTAAGTATCAGGGTCAAAATTCAAGCCTGAAGCCCACTTCTAGAGCCCACTGTTAAAACCAGTGTGCATTGCTCCGAGGGATTCTAGGTAGTTGGTGTGGTGGTTTAAGGATAAGATGAGAATAGACTTAACTCAGGGCCTTCAATAAATGGTAATGACAATTTTTTAATAGCGTAACTAGTTGAAATTTCAAAGGGTTTTGCCTTCCTGACCATATGTCCAGACTTTAACATCTACCTTGCAACCCGTCTGCTCAACTTAATGAATTTTCAAATGTTGAGCAAAATGTTGTTTCATATGTTCATGAGGCCATTCAAGATATAAGTATTAGTTTCGCCTTTTGCTACCTGCAGTTTTGTTGCCCTTAGTTCCACTTAATGAATAACGAAAAATATATGGGTTGTTAGATGACACGAAAGCATGTTCCATTTTCCATGCAAACTACAATATGGTTTAGTGATTATTGTTCCATATAATTTAGAAAGGTTATTTCACAGACATAATTTAGAAGTGTCATAAAAACCTTACAGATTTTGAATTCTCAATTGTGTACTTTTTTTTGTCTTTTCATGTTTTTTACTTACATTAATTTTTGCTCATTTATCAGCATAATTTTAAGAGTTGTTGCTCAAGGTTTGATGACTGGCATCTAACACATTTAGGGAGATGAGCAAATGATTAATAGGGAGATAATGATGTGGTCTTTAACCACTTCAGTACGGTGCTCACCGGCCTTGAAACCTTGCCCCCAGCTGACACTCATAGTCCCCACGATAGTCTGTGCTGTGCATTGACGACAAGTCCGTTCTGCTCCTGTGTGATGAGGAAAGCTTGAGAGCACTGAAAGCTTGTTTTATTTTACAGGCAGCTTTACTTGTAATGTAAATCAGAATAGGTAACATATACATATATGTTTTCATTATGTTATTTTTAAATGTTCATAATTTTATTTCGATAAATGAAAAATTAAAAAAGTCATATCACGACTGTCAGCTAAAGTCGCTGTGCAAGTTCATCTGTGGCTATTGACTATAGTCAACACTGGTAAAAGTCAATATTGGCAAAATACACACACACACACACACACACACACACAAACTCTTTCAGAAAAAAAAAAGGATGATATAAAAACATTTGCAAGATTCAACAGAAAAAAGAATTCTTATATAGCTTTGCTTTTTCCCAAATTTCTCAGTAGACAGTAGGTTTCCTGTCATTGGGGACAAAAAGACAGAGATGGAGGAGGCCTTAGAGAAATATAAATCTCATCTCATGGGTGGACCATGGGGTCATCTGTGGACACTTTTCATGTTCAGAGACACAAACTCTTTGAGGTCCTTCACCCAGTGTTTGTGCTCAGCAACCTGCAGCACGTGCACCAAATGGTGACACAAGACAGCTTTGGTGGAATGCAAAATTGTCACATTGCTTTGGCATCTACCCTTTCCCCGTTCAGAGCTCCTGCTGTCTCTTCTCTGCTCTAGGGATGTTCTTTCCTCAGTCTCACATTCTTCAGTGACCTGCCACCGTGGCCCTGCGCAGGGCTAAAAAGTTGATGAAGGCACTAGCTGACCCTGTGATCCTGCCACCACTTCTTGTGACAAGAGCCTTGATGCATCTCCCCCACATAGGGTTTGTCCTTCTTTAAAGGGTGGCCTTCAAGACCTAAAGGAATGAAACTGTTCAATGGGAAGATGGAACCAGGGCAGGGGTGCGGAAGGGAAGCTTGATTCTGGTTTTCAGAGACCACCTATGAGAGCAGCTGGAATGGGCTTGCTGTGGGAACGCGCGGGAGAGGTACCAAGGATGAGAAGGTGTGAAGAGGCTACTTTGTTGCTACAGTCATTAACTTTCCTGTCTCACACTAAGTTGGAGTGCTTGTGGGCCATGTCTCTCTAGCCCAGCCTGAGTCCTCTGTCTAGCAGGTGAAGGGCAATGATTATTGTCATTCTCTCTCATCGCCTTCACTTCATTTCTAAGCAAGAACACCCTTAGAAATGGGGCATACCACTCCTAAAAATTGTGTGGGCGCCTACGTCAATCAACAGTTCTTAATTCAACTTAAAGTATCTCAAGAGACTTTGTAGCTTATCTTTGACCTCTATGTATGCTACTGGATTTTCTTCACGAGAGTTTATGTTTTATTTGGCTAGAGTTTATGTTTTATTTGGCTAAATATTAAAATGATCTCGTATTCCTTGAGTATATTATATAGCTAGATTTTCCCAAGCACACATTTCGCTTTCAAGAAATGTCTTGGGTATGTGGAGACTGTCACCCAGCGACTTTTCTGTTTTGTGAACAGAATGCAAACATTTTTAAAAAAAATTTAAAAAAAGGTGAAGGCCAGAATGCTACACATATAGTAGTCTTTGATGTTGTTTCTTTGAAGAAAAATTTCTGCAAGACTGAAGCCTCTATTTTGACCTATCATAAAAAAAGAAAAGCTAAACCAACATTGTAGAAACTAGAGCCATAATCCATTTTCTGCACACTCCGTGATTTAGTCAACGACTCTTCTTTCATGAAGGATGCTGCAACGATAAATCTTTGAGAAACTCATATTATCTGGGTTCCGTCCAAACCTTGGATTTGCATCTTTCATTAACATGCATATTTTTGTGTGGAGTTTTAATGTGCCAGTTGTTTCAAGTGCACTTGAAAATGGATTAGAAAAATTTGGCTGGTGAAGGTTGAATTTTAGCTGTAGCATGCAGTTTTTATGGAACTTTCTATTAACTAGACACTTGGAACTAATGGTTATGTGATACAATGAGATACATACAAATCGCTCTGAGAAGCTTTCTCTTCTCACCTTTATTTCAGTGTCAAATGACCCATCAGATCTGAGTCTCTGATACGGAAAACACTCATTTCTGAATAATTGGACATGGTGGGGGTAGGATGGAAGGGCTGTGAGGCACTTCTTACGTGGACTCCATGTGGCGCACAAAAGAAAATCTCAATGTACTATGTGCCGGAAGCAGTGGGAATTCATCACAATTCTCAGTTATATTTCCCTTGAAAATAACAAGATGAAACATTTAGTGCGTTCGATTTTTAAAGAGCTTTAGTTGTCAGTCCATCTTGATGTCTGTGTGTTCAAACTGATGAGTGTTCTATAGCCTGAGGCAACCGGCTGAAATTAATGATACAAAACACAGGCAACTTGACAGGAAGTCATTTTACAAAGCTCTTGGTTGTGACTTGGAGAAAATTTGAAAATAAGTCTATCTTGAAATAGGGGCCATACTTTGGGAGATATTAGTCGTTGATCATCAATCAAAACACCAGCTTACCACTAAAATGCATGGTTTTACTTTAATAGCAAAATCTCTAAGGAACCATCCACGTTAAGAATCGACGTCATGGGAGTTGGTCACAGAGGAGAAAAGGCTATGTGAATGGAAGATAAATTAAATCATTCTTTTACTGTTGACAGCTTACTGTTTGACATCTTGCCAGTTCAAAAGTTTAGAGTCCAGATATGAGGTCAGCATTTATTTGCACTTTTGCCAGACATGGTTTGTGAAATGATTTTTCAGGGCCATAGCCAAGACCGACCCAAATGAAAACTCTAAGAAAAACTGAGCTTCTAGCACTTGCATGGTTTCTACTCCTATCATCTTACAAAGGCACAGGAACTTGAAGCAGGAGGGATGTTTGTACATGCTACCCCTGACTCTGTTTCAGCCAACTGCAGCCCTTCAGATCTTTCTGAAGGGCTAATTTGTGGGCGGTGCCCTTCTTTTCACTTCCAATTCCTTGAGGTACAAATGAATAGCTGGCTTACTGCTGCTTCTGAAAGCTTGCTTGCTGATTCTTGCAATGGTATCAATTTCTTGTGTTAATTCTACAATTCTCTGTGATCATCTGTAAAATTATTCACTTTTCATCTAAGTTGACACATAAATCTAAGTAAGGTGAAGCTGAATCTCCTAAAATATTGGAACCCTTCCTAAATTAACCAATTGAGGGGAACATCTATGCAACTTCCTTTTTCTTGAGCATTTAGATAGAATTTCAATGCTTTTTATTTAAGATAGCAATTAAATGGGTATGCACATTCTTACATTTAAAGATATATGTATGTGCAGATTCTGTGTATAAAAAGGCTTGTTAACAACCTATTGCCAATAGTTTTTTTTTTATTTTAAAATATCACATTAAAATATTTTGTATTTCTCATTAATATTTAATTGAAAGTTCTCACCAGTTCTCCATCACTACACATTTGGTGTGAAATAGATACACAGGGGACATGTTATTTTCTAACCACACACGTAAATAAAGTTGTGAGCACACCTTTCCTATTTAACATTTGCCCTGGGTACGTAAAAGTCAGTTCTTCCAAGAAAGATAATTTGAGTTGAATGTTGTTATTTGCTCTTGTATAGCCTTTGCTTATATGGGCAAAAATAAATCAGGTAAGATAAAACAAACACAAAATATTCCAGAAAAAACATTTTACTTGTTTTTGATAATTGAGTAAATACAACTATTTTTATTTGTATTTTTAAATTTGGGGGGAAGAAATTAAGAGGTAAATGATTTATGAATACAGAATAACAATCATTTTGAGTATTAAAAAACCATCTGTACGTGAGAAAATTGTAATGGTATTTAACAAAATTTCAGTCCCTTCAGAATCTGTTTTTGGACGCTTATTATGTTTTAGGGATAAAGTTCCCATTTTTCCTGTTTGCCAGAAGAGTTAGATCACTCATGTAAAATCTAAAGTCAAATTATTTTTATAATTAAAAAAATTTAGGAAAACAGTGTATTGCTAAATATACCTGAATATATTTATGTTGGTGGGTTTTATTTCTAAACTAAATCGAGACGAGGGACGCATTCCCTATCATCAAATAAATGCAGTGCAACTGTATAGATAAAGGACAAGATTCAGAGGTTGGATGTTGTTTATTGCATGCAAGACAAATGTATCTTGTATGATTAAGCCCTGGTTGACTGGTTAGGTAGGTGTCTGTGATTAGATTGATACCAGCTGCGCAGAAATTATTTTAAATGTGTAGTATTTAAAAAAATCTGCATTTCCCATTGTCACTATTTTGTATTTTTTTTTGTTTATATTTTTTGATCTCCTGAGGCAAAGAAGATGTTACACTTTGCCTTTAAAGCAGTTTTAATGATAAAATTTTTCTGATCAAAATTCTACCAAAACAAGAAAGGATTTTAATGAATTTAATTTTAAAATAGAGAGAATAATGTAGCAGGACATTTAGAAGATAGAGATACAAATTGGGGTATTATTTTGTATTAGGGAAATAGAGAAAACAAATGATTTGTCTTTCTTTTTGCTCTTTTTTGCAGACATTAATTTACAAGGCAAGAGGCATAGCATTAATTAATAAATAATAATGGCGTGGAGCGTGTTCATGGCTTCTTGCCTGCACAGCTGTTTCTGCTGAATTATTGGAATGTGAGAAAGAGTGATGTAAACCCTTCAAAAGCACATAGAGCGAAGGGGATATTTTTTTCTCTCTTAAATCTCAACAGAAAGAAGCTTTGACACACAAAGAGGGAACACAAAGTGGCCTGTACCCTTTGAGCATAACATTTCTTCCCCTTTGCGCACTCCAGTTATTCAGCTAGGTCCTTAGTGGAAGTGATTTCAGGGGTTTCTGGTAGCACAAGACTTTTCTGTTCTCCCATGGATCACTCAGAACCAGAACTTCCTATCCATAGTGTGAACCGCTCCCCTCCCGCCATCCCCCCTCCCCAAGATCTCCGCAGGGGGGAGGGTGGAGAGCATTTGGGTGGGGCTTTGGCATGGCAGTTAGGGGACTCTGGAGCTGGAAGGACCTTGGAGCAAATCCCAGCTCTGCCTCTTTCTAGCTCCGGATCCTTGGTCAAGTTATCAATACGTAACATGTCTAGACCTCAGATTTTATCACTAGCATGAGGATAATAATAGGACCAATCTCACAGGGTCTTTAATAATTGTTAATGGAAACATTTATGTAAAGCAACGTGTGTGGTTCATGCTAAACACTGAATAAATGGTAGCTGTTTTTATATTTTATTCCAGAACGTTTTGTAATAAGTGTGGTATGCTGAAGGTAACATTTAGGATATTGAATAATCTCTTTTTTTTTTGGAGACAGAGTATCACTTTGTTGCCCAGGCTAGAATGAGTGCCGTGGTGTCGGCCTAGCTCACAGCAACCTCAAACTCCTGGGCTCAAGCAATCCTCCTGCCTCAGACTCCTGAGTAGCTGGGACTACAGGCATGTGCCACCATGCCCGGCTAATTTTTTCTATATATATTAGTTGGCCAATTAATTTCTTTCTATTTATAGTAGAGATGGGGTCTCTCTCTTGCTCAGGCTGGTTTCGAACTCCTGACCTCGAGCAATCCGCCTGCCTCGGCCTCCCAGAGTGCTAGGATTACAGGCATGAGCCACCTCGCCTGGCCTGAATAATCTCTTTATATAAAAGGTACTAGAATGGAAGTCAAATCAGATTCTGATCATACCTTATTCAATACTTGCTGTATATAAAAAGTCATTCAATGTTTCTAAATCTCAGTTTACCTATCTGAAAAATGGTAGTACGGATGGCTTACGTTGATGCTCTGCTCCCTGCACACCAAGCCCTGTGCTAAATGCTTTGCACTCCTGCGCCGCTTTAATACTCCTCACATCCTTGAGTAACAGGAACTATCAATACTACAGCATTTTCAGAGGAAGAAATAAGTACAGAGAAGAATCTTACTCCATTTATTTTTAAAAGTACTTATTGAGCACCTATTATGTGCTGGACACTTATTCTTGGTGCTAGAGACATAGCTGTGAACCACAAAGACAAAAATCACTGCTGTTAGAAGTCTATTTTCTAGTAGGGGAGGAGAATGAGTGAAATAAAATAAAAATGTACATTAGAGTGGTAAAGGCTAAGAAGAAAAAGCAAAACAAAAATAAAGCAGGGAAGCATGTGGTAAGATTTGTAATTTGTGGTTCTTGGTGCACCCATGGCCAAAGAATAACCAGGATAGGTTTACAGAGCATGGTACATGGTATATATGCCACAGATGATGACTGGACCCATTGTCGGGGCAGGACAGGCAACAGGAAGGCCAAAGAGAGAGAGGTCGGCAATGGTCTGCCTCTTATTTTATAGTGCCTCAATAGGGACCTCCCTCATGGTTCAGACGTCACCATGGAACCACTTTGATTGGACAGCTGGGAGTCACATGACCTGAGCCTTAACTAGCATGTGGGTTCCAGGTCACTTTCTGGATTTTATGGTACCCATGTGGCTTGGCCTGTGGGCTAGAGAGTCCTCTGCATTCTTTTGCAGCTGGCACGCCAAGTTCTTGGCAGATTCAGAGGATATTCCCTCTTCCCCCAGGTGTGGAGAATCAGGGTCGGGCAGGACCAAGATGGGGGCAACAGGACCCACTTCTGTCCCTAGGAGACCCAGAATCCCTCGATATCTACCTAACAGTCTCACACAAAAAGGTGACGTTTTTTGGAGCAAAAAACCTAAAGGGATGGAAGGAGAAAGCATCCTAGGAGAGGAAATAAGCAAGTATTTACACTTTAAAATATATTACACTATACTGCTAGTATAAACCTACCCACCTCATTGGGGCTTTTGAGATGACCCAATGAAATAATGTGAATAAACTTTGTCAACAAGAAAGCACTAGGTAGATGATAATTGTTGTTATTGATATTATTCAAAGGAGGAAGGGAACACTGTGGTACAATTTATTATCAGAGTTCTATAAGGTTTTTTCTACTTTTTTTCTGTTCTTCTGTTCCTTAAAACTGCATTTTCAAAAAATGTTCTAGTACAGAAGATGTGAATTCACTCCCTAAAGCAAATCTCCATAGAAAAGACACATCGTGCCACCATTACACCTTGTGTAGCCTCATCAATGACTTTCAATAGCTCTTTAGAAAGTTTGAGAATTGTTCTCTGCCTATATTGAGGACCAAACATATTTTATAAAACCATTCTCAAATAAAGACCATTTGGGATATCAGAAATTTTCTTATCCTCTTGCTGATAGTAACTTCAAATGGTGTAGTGCTTTCAAAGTTGTTTTTAATAGTCTTATTAATCATTAAGTCACCCATATAATTCAGCCCAACCTGAATCAAAACTAGCACTGAAAACACTTGCAAATTGTGGTTAATGGCTTTGTGGTTCTTTAATTATCCAGCTGAGACCAAATTCACCAGAGTGACCACTTATTCCAGTGATTGAATCCAATATATCCTCTCACTTTCCATTCTTGTTTGAGGATGATATAATTTTGAGTAAGACTTTTCCTAATATATTTACTGAAGTTTAGGAGTTTAAAAAATAAAGGAACTCATTAATGACAAACTTAATTAATTGAAAGAAGCTTTTCTTAAAGAGGTGCAAAACTGGCAGTTATATAATGAGCAAGCTCTATGCCTTGCCTTAATTCTAACAGAGAGTGCTACTCTTGATTAAATAACAACTGATAACCCCAGGTAATGCCTCCTGCCTCATTCCTTTTATCACTTTTCTTTTTGAGACAGAGTCTCACTTTGTTGCCCAGGCTAGAGTGAGTGCCATGGCATCAGCCTAGCTCACAGCAACCTCAAACTCCTGGGCTCAAGCAATCCTTCTGCCTCAGCCTCCCGAGTAGCTGGGACTCCAGGCATGCACCACCATGCCTGGCTAATTTTTTCTATATATATTAGTTGGCCAATTAATTTCTTTCTATTTTATAGTAGAGACGGGGTCTTGCTCTTGCTCAGGCTGGTTTTGAACTTCTGACCTCTAGCAATCTGCCCGCCTTGGCCTCCCAGAGTGCTAGGATTACAGGCGTGAGCCACCATGCCTGGCCCCTTTTATCATTTTTTAAAAATAAACTTTAAATGTGTAAAATTTACACCACCTTCGAGGCAAAATATTTCCCCAACCCTATAAGGAAAACAATATACAGAGAGCCTGTGATGATGAATTTTGAGTTGTGAAAACATTTCATGGCAAAGTCAAGGAAGAAATCCAGATTGTGGATTACTAAGGAGCAGAGAGGTAAATTCTTTATTTTGATTTGCCCTTACTGGATTGGCTAAATTTTCTATTTTATGAGTTTTTTTTCAAATGTCAAGAACCTTATTTATCTTGGAAAATAATTCTGCTGTTGTATGGGTGTAAATGGGTGATATTTTTCATTGCTCATCATAAAAGTCATGGCCAATTCTTGTGTCACAAAAGATGGGTTAACGAGAGAAAAGTATAACAAATGTATTTAATCAAAGTTTGATGTGACACAGGAACCTTCAGAAACCCAAAGACCCAGGAAACTGTCTATTTTTATGCTTAGGTTCAATGGAAAATGGATGGCCATGTAGAAATATGATGGAACCAAGGGCAATAGGCTGGGGAAGGGGCCCACCAAGGTGTCTGTTCAGATTCTTCTTGGCCTCTCTGGCATTCCTTCCTCCTGGCCATGGGACCCCTTTCTGGTAGGATGGTCTTCAAGGGAGAAGGGAAAAGGGAAAGAGCGACCTTTCTGGGTTTTATGGCTTGCTTTGTGGGAAGGAGTTCAAATTTCTATGATCTGTCGTTGGGGAGAGGAATTCTGGTTTCTATGAATTATTTCTGGGGAAGAAAGGAGCAGAACACACGTGGACAGGAGGAGGGGGAGGTCAGAAAGGCCTTGCTCCTGAGGCCTTTCAACCTCCTTTGGTTCAAAGTACTCTGCATGCCAAGGAGCTACACTTTGCGGTATTGTGTTCTGAGTCCCAATACTATCTTTATAAGGAGGCGATTTTCTGAAATGTTTGCAAGTATTTGCAATTTATTGAAAGAGACATTTTGTTATGTATTTATGGAAACTTCTGTACTTCCCTGTGTATTTGCTTGTTAAATTTGTTTACATATAAATAAGTGTTAGGTAATTGGAGCCATAGCTTTTGAGGAGCCTGGACTCTAAAAGGAAAGAAAAGACAGCTAGATAAAACTATTTTAAGAATTAACTATGTTTTAAAATATTGACTATAACAAAAGTCATGCTTAAACAACACAGGGCTAAGCTTCTCACCTCGAAGCCAACAGTCTTTGGATGGCTTTCTTTATTTCTCCCATTTTCCTCTTTTTTTTTTAAACCCTTCAGAGCTTCTAAATGTTTCCCTTGTTTGGATAATTTTATATTAATATATAACTCTTTTTTTTATTGAGACAGAGTCTTGCTCTGTTACCCCAGGTAGAGTGCAGTGGCATCATTATAGCTCGGTGCAACCTCAAACTCCTGGGCTCAAGCGATCCTCCTGCCTCAGCCTCTCCAGTAGCTGGGACTACAGGTGCACACCACACCTGGCTAATTTTTCTATTTTTAGTAGAGACAGGGTCTTGCTCTTGCTCAGCCTGGTCTCAAGCTCCTGAGCTCAAGCGATCCTCCCACCTTGACCTCACAGAGTGTTAGGATTAGAGGTGTGAGCCACCGCACCTGGCCAATATATAACTCTTGACATAAAAATTTTGGAATTCTTTGGTGATCAGGGGGTTCAGCAAGGTTGATTCTACAACAATTTTGTGTGTGTGTATTTCCCTATCTGTGAAAAGAAAATGGGGCAAGTTATTAATTTGTCCAAAGAATGCTGCTGATTGTATGCATTTAACAGTACGAATAGGCCGGGCGCGGTGGCTCACGCCTGTAATCCTAGCTCTCTGGGAGGCCGAGGTGGGCGGATCATTTGAGCTCAGGAGTTCGAGACCAGCCTGAGCAAGAGCGAGACCCCATCTCTACTATAAATAGAAAGAAATTAAT